>JAJOHG010000410.1:0-21813 GCA_021029095.1 Phellopilus nigrolimitatus | reverse complement strand
GGCTCGCTGTCGAGCCTCGACGAGCGCGCGGCACAGGCGCAGAGCTCGCGCACGCACGTGCGGGCGGAGGTCATCGGGCGCTGGGCGCGTGTCGGCGAGATGTGTCGCCATGCGGGCGATGAGTGCTCGTGGCGCGCGGTGCTGGCTGCGCTGTGCTCGCGGCCGATCGCGCGCCTGGAGAAGGCGTGGAAGCGCGTCGACTCGACGGCGCTCGGCGCGGTGCGGGCGTGGGTGTATGCGGCGCCGGGTGGCGAGTACGCGGGAGTGGTGGTGCCCCGGGTGACGCCCTGGGGCGGCGACGGTCGCTATCAAGCGTTGAAGCTCCTTGAGAAGCTGCAGGATGGGAAGTCGAACGAGTGGCGGTGCGACCCCATGTATGAGACTAGGCGCATATTCAACCAGTTTTATTCTTCTGTCGATGGCTGTGTGCGCGATCCGCACCGTCGAGACCGTTCGGAAGACGAGGATATCAACCGGCTGGTGCAGCTGTGGAAGGAGACGTCGAAGATGCCACCCACGAAGATGCATCGGTAAGCAGAATATAAATTTGAAATGAAGTTGATTTATGTGCTAGTTTTCTTTTGGATAGACTCGACCAATTCATGTCTTTATCTTTTGCCGCCGAACCGAGGAAAAAGGGCCTTTTCTCTCCTTACTTTTGGTCTCGTCAAGCCCATCACGGCCAGCAAGTCCTCATTCCTTTACTTTTCCCTGAGCTGCTTCCCACTGTCACACTCGTTGATCGTTCACAACTTGTACGTCCGAAGAAAGTGTCTTACGAGTCGACGATGGTCCTTGGTGACCCCCAGGCTGCGCGCACCACAGAGCTCAAGTGCATTGTCGAACCGAACGGTCTCATCCGTCCAAGTGGCGCCGCCAGGCCTAACATCCGCATTGGAAATTCATTCGACCTCGGCGGGATGATGCTGCCCGTGTTCGAAGGGGAGCTCCTACTCTGCGTCGTTGCCAACTCCGAGCCAGGCTCGCGTCCTGTCAGCAGATCGGCAGAGGGGCCTTCGTCGGAGGCGTCGCCGAACAGAGTCCCGTCCATCCGCGTCAAGTCGGCCGCGGCGGGACTCGACAGGAAGAGCAGCCGTGCACGGCGCTCGTCTCTCCCCGTGCTTTCACAGCGCGCGCCGGCAGTGACCATCGCGGAGCAGAACGGCGAGCCGCCGCTGTATGCGGTCGTCCACGCGGGCACGCTCGACGCGCTGGTGCACTTCCTGATCCACGGGCTCGAGGGCGTGAGCGTGTCTGTCGCGGACGACAATGGCGAGATGGCGCTCCGCGACAAGAAGACGCGAGCTGTGAAGGTCGACCGCGCTGAGTTTGCAGGCGTATGGTGGAACACGTTCCGCAGCTTCGTTTCGCCGTATGTTCTTTTTCAGGTGAGTCGTCGTCGTACCTTTGTTTTTACCTTTAAGGTCGTGAGTGTTAAGACCAATCCTTTTTCAGCTCTTGCGGAAAGACTACTTTTCTTCGTCCTCACCGCGCGGGTCGATGTCGTCTGAAGAGCTCTTACAGTCTATCCTATCGCGCCAGGCTGGAATGAAGACTATAGCCGAATGGATTCATAGCGGTGGCGGTGCGCAAGACGCTCTGGACGATGTCGAGCTTCACGCCGCTATGATGGCTTTCCTTTCTCAGCAAAATGAGAGGGACTTGACAAATTCTGCTACTCAGAACGACGAGGTCCTGGAGCGTCTGAGAGCCTGCGAGAACGAACGTGCATCGTTGTTGCAGACATTTACGGCGCAGACCATGCGACCGCAGATGCGACATGTTCCTGTTCGTGGCTCGACTTCTGTCACAACCGCACACAACTTCGGCATCCGGCCGCCTCGCATGGAAGAGTTAACGCCAGAGGAACTTGTCAACAACCTGGATGCGATGGCCTCTGCTGCTTTTCGAAACGTGAACCAAGAAGTGAGTCTTATCTAAAAAAAAAATAACACCGGAAAGGCAAAGTAACGACCGGATTTTTATCAGGATCTGTTTGTTACTGCAGATCTTCTGGAGGTACAGACTGCTGACCGCACGGGTTGGTATCTCCCCCGAGAACCGTCTTCCTTAACTGACGAAGTTGAAATTCAATCCTTGTACTCATACATCACGGAGGTCGAGCCGACGTCCCTTGCCGGCGAGTTTTCTGGAGACTCGCTCTACCGCCTCTTACCCCCTGGCGTCCGAAGCCTGATACGCGCCTACGGAATAATCAGGAAATGGGTAATATGTAATTTAGTCATGCCCCAGATCGGGTGTATGGCCAGACAGGCGCGCATGGAAGTGTTTCTCCAGGCCGTCGAAGTCTGCCGCCTCCGGAGTGCCGATGCGCAGGCCGTCCCGTCCGTCGCTAGTGTGGTGGAACGACCCTGTGTGCGCTCGTTCGTCGAGGCGGCCTTGACCTCGGCGTTGGTTAGTCCGGAGAGCCGGCTGTTCGTCCGGGCATGGCAGGGCGTCGCGAGCGCCCGTGGTGCGCAGACGGAGTCTTTGCTGTCGCTGTTGTCCATGCGGACTGTTGAGGCTTGTGAAAGTAGAGATCGGCTCACGGTCGATCCTGCTTGGCTGCTCGAACGCATGGTCGAGATTATCAGTCTGACCGACATTCTGGATTCGCCCATGGAGACTCCGCTCAGCTTAGTAAACTTCGATAAACGACGGTAAGCTTGCCTGCCTTCGTCAGCGCACAGGAGAAGTATTGAATTTGTTTCGCAGGCAACTGTGTAATATTATTACGAACGCGTCATCTTTCGCATCTCGTGGGAGCCGTCAGCGCCGTGAGATGGACCGCTGTGACTTTGAGCGGTTGAACAGAATTGAACAGGAGTTCGGCGAGTTGTCTCTGGATCTCCGAGCTCTCAGGGAGGAGGCGCAGCGTGAAGCAGCGAGCTCTGGTCACCCCTCGACGTCGGGCAGGAGAAGTCACCGGCCTTTCCAAAGGTATGTGTTGGCTCAACAGGAGAAGATCAAGCGCGACAGGTACACGCGCGAGCGCCTGCTGAAGGAAAAGCGCTCCGAGCAACAGCGGCTTGAACGCAAGGAGGAGGATCTGAACCGCGCGATGGATTTGCGCAACCAGGTGCAGGCCGCGGGCCACAAGCACCAGCGCAGCAAGCGGAGCATGTCCGTGCTGTTCAGTCTCATGCGCCCGATCTCGACTGCGTTCACGTCAGAGAGCGGCGCCGGACCGCGGCGCAGCGCGGCCGAGCTCGATTTCACGCCGACACACAAACCCGCGCTCATGCTGAGCCTCGTCGACGCGCGTGTCACGGCATTCATCAACAACGAGCGCTCGTTCACATTCCAGCTGGACACGGAGGACGGCGGGCACTATCTTCTGCAGGCACTGTCCAAGGGCGACATGCACCATTGGCTGCAGATGATCAGCACTGCTGTCCGCTCCCATGCTCAGCGGCGCTTGACGTATATGGGGGACCTGAGCCAACTGCAACTTGCTGATCACGTACAACCGCGGCCAGTGACGCTCTCGCGGGATCCGAAAGCAGGTAAGTTGATAGTGTCATGGTTTCTTTTTGCATGTCATGGACTGAGCGATCGTCTAATATCTGTAGTATTTGGTGTGGACTTGGAATTTCTATTACGCCGCGAAGCAAACGGAGGAGAAGTTGCCCCAGACGCTGTTCCAGCAGTTCTTGAACTATGTCTGAAGGAAATCGAGGAGCGGGGACTGACAGAGCAAGGCATCTGTAAGCAGTTCTTTTTCTTTTTCTTCCTCTATATAATCTTGACAACGTTATTCCTTTAGACCGAGTAGCAGGAGCGACGTCCGAAGTTACAGCTCTTAGGGAATCCTTGAATAATGGTAAATTTCCCTCGTGCTCTAAGCGTTCAAATGGCTGAGACAAATTCAGGCCAATCATATATCGAGCCCTATACTGATATCAATGCGGTATGCGGCGTCGTTAAATACTGGTTCAGAATTCTGCCCGAGACTGTCATTCCGGAGATGTTTTTTGATCCGATCATCGAGGCAGCGAGTGCGTCGTTTCTGTTGATCATGTCTTGAAAGATTTCTAACGCTCTCCATAGGACTGCCTGACCTTGACGAGCGGTTGGCAAAGATACGTGAAGTGGTGCATCTTTTCCCACGTGCGCATTTCTCTGTTCTAAGACGACTGGCGGAGCATCTGGATCGGTGTGTATTTGTATGCTTAGCAGTTCACTGGCATTCTGAGATCGGGTTCATAGGGTCGTGGATTACGAGGACAAAAACCACATGACTCCCGACAACCTCGCTACCGTCATCTGTCCTAACCTTCTTCGCGCACCGAATAATAACTTTGGCTTGATCATGAAGAACATGGGCCCAATCACGGTTCTCTTCAAGGCATTGATTACGCATGTAAGCTAAAAAATCTAGCTTGGCGAACATTGACTCATGTGCATCATCTTACTGCTTACCTAGATGCACTTCATTTTCGATGAAGACGAGGCTGAGGAGGATGACGAGCACCTGGAGGATGACGAGATGTTGGACGATATCGAGGTGCCAGAGACAGGGGAAGACGACGTGTCTATACGACGAGTTACGTCATCCCCAGAGCTTGACGAAGGTCTATTATACGACGCCGTGATTGCGAGTTCCCCATAGCAGATTAACGAGGACACGCCTCGAGCGATTTTTTCATGAACATTGTTTTACTTAGTCTCTCATTGTTCGCACGGACTTTGTAGTACATCCATCCATCCATCGTTGTTCCATCTAATCATTTAGCATTGGCATTATACTCCTAAATATATATCCCACTCACCTCTTATACTTATCTTTTCCAGCATTGAAATCTGCATACATGATGATTAGTTTTGAAGGATTGCATCGGCTATCTGATAAGATAAGTTGACGTGTTAGGTCATCTTGCCAAATTCTCGCGCCGAGTTTGCTGAATACGCGTCTTCACTCATCGACCATCTCTTCGACAACCTCGACGATAGAGGCGGCGACTCATCTCCTGCGTCGCCGAACGCTACGCCATCGCGATGAGCCTCACCGCTTCGCTCTTTTCTTCCGCGGCGAGGAGACCCCAACAGGTATGTCGCGTGCTCCGTGACCCAGGACCATCGTCTCTACACATCCAGCTGGCGAGCACAAACTACCTGCAGTCGAGGCTGCGGCAGCAAGCGGCATTTGTGCGCCTGCGTTCATTTTACAGCTCGTCTGTTGCCGACCTCCCGCGGCCGACGAGCTCTGCGCGGCATCCCCGTTGGATGAACACCAAGAGGAACGAGCAGGAGGATGAAGACGACCCTGAAGCGGCTTCTGACGTCGCAGAGTCGGACTCTACGGGTGAGCAGGCCAAAGATGCCGCTAAAGATGCGGATGTACGGTTAGAGTCGGGAGAGGATGACCCAGGCCGTGGTTCGACGTCGTCATCCTCAGCCCCGCCTCCTGCTGGCAGCGACGCGCCCGGCAACTCTGGAGGCTCGAGCTCGTCCTCTGGGCAGGCTCCTCCAAGCTCCTCAGGCTCCTCGTCCGGCTCTCCGACACAAATATCCAAACAATCTGTCCCGGACAACTACCCGCAAGTTTTGGCTCTCCCCATTGCACGACGTCCACTTTTCCCCGGCTTCTACAAGGCTGTCGTAGTACGCAATCCGGGTGTGGTCGCCGCGATTAAGGAAATGATGAAGCGCGGCCAGCCCTACCTCGGTGCATTCCTGCTCAAGGACGAGAATACGGACAGCGACGTGATCACGGACATCAACTCGGTGCACGACGTGGGCGTGTTTGCACAGATCACAAGCGTGTTTGCGGCGTCGGGCAAGGACGATAAGGACGAAGGGCTTACGGCTGTGCTGTATCCCCACCGCAGAATTAAGCTCACGGAACTGGTGAAATCGGGTGCGGCTGCATCGACTGCTTCCGTTGTGGATGTCGCAGAGGGCGTGGATGGGTTACCGACTCCACCGCCGTCGCCTCCGCCAACCGAAGAAGGCTCCCCGGCTAGCGACGTGGTATCTCAATCAATGGGTGAGTAACATACTTAACCCGCCTGAACGTAGCTTGTCTGATCTATTTTGCGCAGCCCCTCTTCAGACAGCCTTCCTGCAGGACCTTAATATCTCGCTCGTTAATGTCGAAAACCTGGTAACCCAGCCATACAATAAGGATGATCAGTATATTCGTGCATTCATGTCCGAGATCGTTTCCGTCTTCAAAGACATCGCTCAGCTGAATCCGCTCTTCCGGGACCAGATTACGAACTTCTCAATCAACCAAGTCGCAACGAACGTCTTCGACGAGCCGGATAAGCTCGCAGACTTTGCCGCGGCAGTGTCTACGGGAGAAGTCAGCGAACTGCAGGACGTCCTAGAGTCGCTCGTTGTCGAAGATCGCCTTCGCAAAGCCCTGCTCGTGCTGAAGAAGGAGCTTATCAATGCGCAGCTGCAGAGCAAGCTCTCGCGCGATGTCGACAGCAAGATTGCTAAACGCCAACGCGAGTACTACCTCATGGAACAGCTCAAGGGCATTAAAAAGGAGCTCGGTATGGAATCGGACGGAAAGGACAAGCTCATTGAGAAATTCAAGGAGCGTGCGAACACGCTGAAAATGCCCGAGGGCGTACGGAAGGTTTTCGATGAGGAGTTGAACAAGCTTATGCATCTTGAGCCTGCTGCGTCCGAAGCGAACGTAACGCGCAACTACCTCGAATGGCTTACTCAGGTATGCCTAATCAACTTACTTTTACCTGAACGAGTTTTGCGAATATCAGGTTTCCTCAGATTCCGTGGGGTGTTCACTCGCCAGAGAACTACTCTATTGCACATGCCGTGAAGGTTCTTGATGACGACCATTATGGGCTGAAGGACGTCAAGGACCGCATCCTTGAGTTCCTCGCTGTCGGCAAGCTGCGTGGCACCGTAGAGGGCAAGATTCTGTGTTTTGTCGGTCCGCCAGGCGTCGGGAAAACATCGATCGGCAAGTCTATAGCACGCGCGCTCAACCGCCAATTCTTTCGGTTCTCTGTTGGAGGCCTGACAGATATCGCGGAGATCAAAGGTCATCGCAGGACATACGTCGGCGCACTACCAAGCAAGATTATCCAAGCGTTGAAACGTGTTGGTACCGAAAATCCTCTAGTTCTTATCGACGAGGTCGATAAGATTGGTAAAGGATACAACGGCGATCCTGCGAGTGCTCTTTTGGAGATGTTAGACCCGGAGCAGAACTCTGCGTTCTTGGATCATTAGTCAGTCCTTTTCTTCTACCAGCTTATTTTTGGAGCTCGAGCTCACGATTATTTCTTTTAAAGCATGGATGTTCCTGTGGACCTCTCTCACGTTCTTTTCGTCTGTACGGCAAACATGCTCGACACAATTCCCGCGCCGCTCTTAGACCGCATGGAGGTCATGGAAGTTAGCGGGTACGTATCAGAAGAGAAGTCGGTCATTGCAGAAAAGTATTTAGGACCGCAAGCCAAGGAGGCATCGGGCCTTAAGGATGCGGATGTAATTCTGGATTCTACTGCTGTTGATTCACTCATCAAATACTACTGCCGGGAGAGTGGTGTGCGTAATCTCAAGAAGCACATTGACAAGGTTCGTATCTTCTTCTCTACTCATTATCGCAATATCATAACATACCTTTCTTGATGATTCTGCATGACTTAGATTTACCGCAAGGCTGCCTTTAACATCGTGAAAGATTTCGGAGAGGATGTTTTCCCAGAGCCACAGGCGGCCAAGCCAGATGCGACAACCGCAGCCTCTCAAAATGAGCCGATGACTGTCGAATCTCAGGAGCCTCCCAGCAATGCTCCTTCGTCTGAATCTACTTCCACGAAGTCCTCCAAAGAACCAGAGTCGAAGATACAGGATGAGAAGGTCGTGACGACGGAAGAGCGCAGGCCTCTCAAGGTTCCCGACAGTGTGCACGTCCGCGTCACTCCGGAGAACCTGAAGGACTATGTCGGCCCGCCAGTGTACTACAAGGACAGGATGTACGGCTTTGCGCCTCCTCCGGGTGTAAGCACAGGGCTTGGATACCTCGGTAATGGTTCCGGTGCAGTTATGCCCATTGAAGCTGGTGTCAGTACAGCAAATCTACAATTTCTCATCTTGCTGTTGACCTCAACTTTCATTTCAGAGCATGCCTGGCAAAGGAGGTCTTCAGCTGACGGGCAAGCTTGGCGAGGTGATTAAGGAGAGCGCACAAATTTCGCTGAGTTGGGTGAAGGCCCACGCGTACGAACTCGGCATCACGAATTCACCTGCAGACCTTTTCATGACGGAGATTGACGTGCATGTACACATGCCAGAAGGAAGTATCGGAAAGGAGGGCCCCAGCGCGGGCACGGCCCTTCTAACGGCGTTCGTCTCGCTCTTCACAAAGACGAAGGTCAACCCTGACATCGGTGAGTGCCATTACTTGGACGTGAATGGTTTGCGAGCTTACAGGTTATTCCTCCGCATAGCTATGACGGGCGAAATCTCACTCGTTGGTCAAGTTCTGCCGGTAGGCGGGCTGAAGGAGAAGATCCTCGCCGCACACCGTGCTGGAATCAAGACTATCATCGCACCACAGGCCAACCGCATGGATATCGAGGAGAATGTGCCGGAGAGTGTGAAGACCGGCATTCGCTTCGTCTACGTCGAGCACGTCAGAGAGGTCCTGCATGAGGTCTTCCGCGGGGAGGCCATCACGGAGAGGTGGAAGGACACGCTTTCTCTTTGAATGCATTGCGGTAATTTTGCATCGATTTAATTAATTAATTAATTCCTAGAGTAAGCATCTTAACAGACCCTCTAGCGAAGAGGGCAGCTATCCTGCTTAGACTATCACGATCCTTCCCATCGTTATTGTGTACATTTCGCTGGCAACTGTATTGTAGCGTTCGGAAATTCATCTAGCCCCACTTCAAAGTAATATCATGGCCGATTATTGAGCAGAACGAAGTGCTAGAACCCGTGTCAAAGGGGTAGAAAAGCAAGTTTGGACTTTGCCAAAATGGAAGTTGTCTGTTTATCTTTCTTTGTATTGATGATGCACAGTAGCTGCTATGTTTTCTCGACGGAGGACCGTCTGTCGAAGCGGCTCTGCAATGTGTGAAGGGTGCGACCATTCTCTTCGACAATAGATGTAATAAGAATTTCTTGGATTCCAACGCCGTCAATCTTTGAGGTAGTGTTTCCCTCCATCCTGAGGAGACGAAACAATGTCGCTAGTCAAAAAAGGTGGATAAGATAACAGAACTAAGGACAGACCTCGTGCATTTAAGACTATACACAAAATCCGCGTGCTTCTCGATGATCTCTTCCAAAATCGCAAGCGTCGCGACGTCCTTGTGAAACTCAGTATCTCCAAACCAGGAAAGATGTCTCGGGCCAGGCAATTCAGAGAGGGCAGCGGAAAGGTTAGTTAGAAGGAATTGCTGGAAAGTGCCGCCAGATGTTATAGCACCGGAGGACGTGAGAGGTTGGTCTTCATGGGTGTCCGAGTGCGAGTAGAAATCGGTTGTTTCATCGGCGCTATACGACTCCTCAGTAACATTCTCGAGAGCTGAAGGGGAATCTGGGGAGGAAAAACCAGCTGCTCCATGCTGGTGAATCATTTCTAGATCATGTGCGAATTCTGAACCAAACCAGATTGTTCCTAGTAATCGAGTTGAATTCAAGCTTTCTGCAACGTTCATCTCTTCTTGGTCGACAAAAGTTGTATTATTCCCATTATCACTATCTCCCTCATCAGGATTCCTGATGGCCCGCACGAGATCCGCGATTTTCTCGAAGACAATTTTGGAGCAGCTTTGACCATCGAGAAGCATGTCGTTCTGCAATGAATCACTCAGAGAGACAGCAGGCAGAGACGAGGTCAAGCGCAGGATGTTCAATGGCATCGGAAACATAGAAACGATGTGCGCAGCAAGGGTGTACAGACGAGGAGAATAATCCAGCACAGTCGCATTGTTCGAGGCTCTTTCCAATAAGAATTTCCCCGAGGACAGAGACAGACCAAGACCCCATTCGATGACGAGCACATCGGGGTCACCGATGCGAAGCGGAAGAGCAGAATTGGAATCCATAGTTTCTTCACCGAGTGCAAGATTTTCTAGATTGTCCGAGGGCCGTTCTTCGCCACTCAAGAACGCACGCACTCCGTCAAAGTACGAGGAAGTAACTACGTTCGATTCTGCATCACTTTCTAGTTCGCCATTACTGTCATCGTCAATTGTGTACGGCGGCGAGGTTTCAAGGGGCGCAGACGACGTAGAGAATGGCCCTATATGTCTGGAGGGCGACACTACAAAAACAGGACCGTCTTTGAAATTGAGCTTGGACGCCTTTGATGGGAGGCAGTTCTTGTGTCTTCCCCTTCCTTTCTCAGCTCGCTCGTCAACCCGGATTTCCGCACCAGACAACCTATAGACCAAGCCATGAGTTTCGTTGGAAGGTTCCGAAGCAACGATGACAACTCGGGCCGAAGGACGCACAGGGCGATACTTCGTCCATTCAAGGAAGGGTTGCATAGGAACTGCGCTCTTCCGGTCTCGACCCATGTTTTGTGAAGCCCGCAGAAGCTTAGATGCGTCAAAATAACGCGTAAATGGGTAATGATGGCATGTGCCTACGCCTACCGTGCCTCCGTCGCCCGAGTTGTCACCGAAACTCGCTACGTTGGGAAGAACGAGCGTGCGATTCAAGCGTTCAGAAAGGTGTATGAGTTGTCGCATTTGTTTCGTCTGTTGCGCTGGAGAGAGCGACTGAGCCCAAACAGGAAGGAGGATTTTACAGGGACTCGCAGAGCAGAATAGCATGTCAGAGATGTTCACAGAGAACGCCTCGTGGTGATGTCCGGAAAACGAGGGAATACGAGAGATGAGAGGTGGCCAGCTAGACAATGCGTATGTTTCTCGCAGGTCGTCTGCAATGCCACCGTTGAGGTTGTCGAATGCGTCTTCATCATCGTCCGGGAACGCTTTCTCTAGCTTGGCTAGGCGAGCCGAGAGTTTGACGCGATCTACGCGCAGAGGTTTGGACAAACTTAAATTATAAAGTGGTTTTCCTGGGGGCGACGAAGACTGGTTCGGCTTGGTATGCTGGGTGGCAAGAGTATTGCGCTCGTGCGATGGCTCCTGGGCTGCCGTACGACTAGAGGTTGTAGTTTTCCTAAGACCAATGTTGCGATATCCAAGGAGCAGAATACAAGAGAGTACACAAGCCAAAGCAATTTTCACAGAAGTTGGACGAGACGGTGGCTTCAGATGACGATGAGGCCGGTGTATCACCTGCAGACTCTCTTCCTCTCGCTCATGCTGGACAAAGTATTTCGCAGACGCAGACGAATTGGCTGTGGACCATTCGGACTGATGTTTGGAGCGTGCTGGACGCAGCATCGTGCGATCCATACAAGTTGCAGATATCAGAACGGCGCAGCAGACGGAGTTGCCTTTATAAGGTTTCGGCCGAAGATTATGTTTCTCACCAACTGTAAGCTTGCCCGATACTTTACTCTGAGAACTTAGCATGGCGTCCCTTAGTCGAGTCAGAGGCAGGGACTAGTGTTACTGAGCTGGCAAGACACGTCTCAGATCAAAGCCTACACAATGTTCACTCGGAAAGCAAAACCGGTCAACTGCGACGACGTTGCATGAAACGAACAGGATGGGTTAGTACGAGCGCGAAACCCATGCCTCGAGCTGACATTTCGTGGTTTAGATTACCCACTCAAACGGCATCTCTATCGTGCTCGATGCTGCATCGTCTGTCAACGGATCAACTAGTGTTCTTATTTGCTGAACATGATATCTATGTAATACTCTTTCCGCCAAGAAACGATCAGTATCGTTTCCGTTTGGGGGCAAACGCCAGAAGAACAATCTCGAAATTTCAGCGGTGGCTCGACAATACGCGTGCGACAAACATGGCATCGATACTATATAAAGAAGAGGGGAAAAGAAGAATGGACAAAACTTTGAGACTCAGACCCCAACGTGACAACTACTACGCTCTGCCCTTTGACTACCAAACGCTTACACACAGTTGTTTCATGTTCAACATCCCCTTTGTCGTTGGTCGCCAGCGTCGATTAGAAGACCTTGCATTACCGACGTGCTTGCGCGGGATTTCCACCACGCCTTCGACTGGTCTTCGGTCTGCTGCTCTTGTTCAATGTACTGGCCTTCATTAAAGATTCGGCTTCCTTGGCGGCTTTTTTCGCGGCGGCTTCCTTCTTCGAATTCTCGATCCGCGCACTGCGGCGGACTTCCTCAGGCATGCCGGGGAATTGGTAGTATTTTTGCCTTTTGCTATCCCTTGCCGAGGTGCGCGCTAGCGCGCTGACTGTATCCATTGGTAGATAAGTCTCCTGCCTTTCTTCGTCGACATCGGGTTGCGTGATCATGTGCCCTACGTCCTCAGATGTGTCCTCGAAGGAATCCCGACTGCGCTTTCTACTGTCGCTCGCGGGATCGTCGACTGTGCCCGGTTGCGCGCTGGTGGTGTCCATCGGCAGACAAGTCTCCTGTCTATCTTCATAGACGACTTCACTGGTGATTTGGGAATCCCTGGGAGAACGGTTTGGAAGCTGGGCCGTCTCTTTCGCGTCCTCAGAATCGTCGGGAGAGGAATTCCGCTGGCGCTTTTTACCCCTGGGGGTGCCTATATGTGTGCTGACAGGCTTTGCTGTCAGGCAAGTCTCCTGTTGATTATCCACGATCTGCTCGTGGCGTTTACCCGCGGGCTTGAAACGCGAATCGGGGTATTCGATCATGGCCCCTGCCATGTCATCATCTCTACCCATGCATCTGAGGCCCCAATAGCCGTGTTGGACGAGACACTGCTTCTCCCAGCCGAGATCGCGAGCCGGACGCTGGGAAAACAAAAGGCGATAACCATTTACCCTGCATCCATCATTGTTTTCATTCGACTCGCGGGCCTCCTCCTGCTCGCGGATGAACGCATCAATTTGCTTGCTTGTCGGGGGACGCGCGTCAGGTGAGATCATCCAGTTTCCTTGTGACTGGAGTATTTTCCCGTCGTATGTCGGCGCGCCTGAGAGCCGATGGATCCGCCGGTACGCACCGTGGCCGAGCAGAGCGCACGCCAAAACAGAGTCGAAATGGTCCACCAAGTCGAGCCAGCCAATGGTGAAGAGACGGTCGACGGCCTCTGCGGTGAGTGCCTTGTGTGGATAATCAAAAATCCCGTTGTCGTGAAGCCATTGCAGATAATGAAAGTGGAGCGCCGTTTCGTACGCAGGGAAGATGGTGAGAGGGCTGGCGTTGTCGATTTCAGACACCTGGAAGGCTTGTTCGTCAACTGAGCTGTGGTGGACAGACAAAGCACGTACCTCTATTCCTTCCGCCGATGTGGCGGAACCAACTCTTTCCACGCCTATGGCGTCCTCCTCAAGTAATAGCGTATCCATCATAGCGTCGAGCTCCGGCCATCTCTCATGCCGTGGATCTATCATACGCTGTACTTCGTCCTCGTCACTGGACTCCTCGCTGAGTGGCGTGGACGTCGATCCGGATGGCGAGGATGCACCGGCTTCTATCTGGTTCTGCTCGTTGACCTACACGCGACCTAAAGTCAGCCTTCAGGTCGATAGGGGACCCGATAGATGCACGCACCTCGTCTCCGGTCATCGACGTCTGAGTTGCATCTGCAGATGTCGACTGGACGTCAGTGCTTTCTCCACCGGCGCTGCCCCAGATGGAAGACCGCCCCATGAAGCTCAGGCCTTCGAATTGGGGGAAAGCCTCAAAGGCGAAGTGGAATGTGGGGAACGAAGCTTTATCGTTTAAATCGGCAGGAATCTCAGGTGCATCTGTAGTAGGTTCCGAGCGGTCCACGCCTTTGAATAGACGACGAACTGTCTCTAACATGCTGGCTTTGACGAAAGGTGAGCACAAGGAATGCAAGAGGTCGAGGACTATAGAAAGGCGCTCACAAGAATAGCTCAGTTTGTGGCTTGTGGCAAGTAGCAAGTGGGCTGGAATGGACAATAGCGAGGGGGCTCGCAAAGGGCTGGGTGTGGTCGTGGATGTGGACGTGGTTGGAATTCAGGTTAAGGACTGAGCCACACCTGATATTTATGCGCCACAGCCTCGCGTCTAGCACGTGAGCGCGTCGCGATGGCTCCCATTGTATTTTGCTTATGTCAGTTCTTCGCTCTTTGTTCTTAAACCTCCCCATAATGTGGGTTTAGGGCGGCGAGCGAAGCATTGTGACTAGGGCTTATTCCGAGCTCCTTCATTTTCGCTTTCTATAACCACTGATTTAATCTTTTCGGCATGATGTAATTAGAACTAATGTACACTAGTAATTCGGCTTTGGTATGCTTCAATGTGATGAGTAATCCGAGTTAATTCCCATCGGTTTACCGGCTCCCATATGCATCCGCCTCTTTCATCAGACGCGTGAGCTGGTCGCCCTCGGCGAGCTCTCGTATACCGCCTTGCAGGAGCCGCTCCGTGTAGACAAACTTCACGTACCTCGAGCACGCGCGGTACCTCAAGGAAGGCATACTTTGTACGCCTATAGAGGTGGAAGCGGGTTGCCTCGACTGGAAAACGCAAGCGAAATAAAGATAATCTACTTACTGTCGTGTCGATGGCATGAGCCTACGTCAATTATTCCTTTGTCACCTGCGTTTTCGCCAAAGCTCAATACGTTGGGAAGGTTGGTTATGTGGTTCAGGAGGAGTTCAAAAAGGCATATGTGATATTTCATCTGCTTCATTCGTTGCGCTGGAGAAAAAGAGACTGCACCCAAACAAGCAGAAATATACAGGGACTCGCAGAGCAGAATAGCATATCAGAGATATCCACAGAGAATGCCTCATGGTAATGCCCGGGAAACGAAGAGATACGAACGATAAAAGCTAGACAACGCGTATGTTTCTCGTAGGTCGTCCGCAATGCCACCGTTGAGTTGTCGAGTGTCTTCATCATCGTCCGGGAACGCTTTCACTAGCTTGGCTAGGCGATCCACGAGCTTGACCTGGTCTATGCACAGTGTCTTGGATAAAATTAAGACATAAGGTGGTTTTTCAGGGAGCGAAATACACAAGCTACATCGTCTCCTCGTGCTCAGGCTTGCCGCTTGATGAACTTGAAGTATCTTGCATACGCCGACGAGTCGAACAATGTGGACCGTCCGAACACCAATTTCGGGCGTGCTGGGCGTAACATCGTAGTTATCATCATTCTATCCGAAATGCGTATCGGAGTACCTAAGCTTACATGATTTGAGTCGGCCTCGCCGTGCAATTGCTGTGATTCTCCTTCTTAATAATAGTAAATATTGTCCGAAATCCGTTCGTACGCGGTCACGTGCAGCGGCGCCAATCAGTGGTGACTCGGATCAGGCTGAGACTTCCGCTCTCGCTCTTCTCGTCATCTGAATCATACCGCCTTCCAAGATGCTTGGAATAATTGCAGGTGAGGAGGCCGAGCACAAGCATGTTCTCCCGGATGTCGAAGATTACAAGCGCGGTGAAGAGGCTGTCCGCCGCGACAGAGCTGCAGGCTGAAGCTACTGGCTTTTGCAGGTGCCTAATTCTTTTGCGCCGCTGCGCAGTTACAGCATACAGTATCTTACTTTACAGCAGCAAGTTGGAGCAATGCCGCAGTATCGGTTCTACAACAGGAATAGAAGGCGGGCGCATACCACTGAAGTATCATTGGGTGTTTCTCTTCGGTATGTTTTCCTAACCTGTCTTTCAAAACTCGGAATGCTACATCTTCTTCTGCAGGCTGGCAGCTACCTCACCGACTCTCTCGGCCGATGTATGTATATACAGGAAAGAGCTGCTCTTAGCATCGTCGTGGCCGTCCTCTTAATAACTACGCCTGCCTGTCCTCCTTGCGCACAATCCCCCGAGTC
The DNA here is from genome assembly GCA_021029095.1 of Phellopilus nigrolimitatus. Lineage (NCBI taxonomy): Eukaryota > Fungi > Basidiomycota > Agaricomycetes > Hymenochaetales > Hymenochaetaceae > Phellopilus > Phellopilus nigrolimitatus. The sequence continues at coordinate 5,967 of JAJOHG010000410.1, read as the reverse complement.
AGCGGACGATAAGTGGCTGTACAGCGGATGCGCTGAGACCTCCGACCACACTTCTCGTCATCTGGGTCCATGCATCCGCCTTCCGAGATACTTGCCTGAACACATGAACAATCGCAATTGTTTAGCCCTTTTCGTGCGATGACGACAGACGCCCTCGAGTTGGGTATAAAGGAGCGCTGCTAGCAGCTCGAGTCCGCATCACAACTTTACCTCCAACCTCCATCTACTACCAAGTTCCTCTCTAACCTCTGATTCCCTGTCCTCATCCAAACCCGCTTTTATCACCATGCCATCGACCACTTTCCGTGCCGACGCCGTTCTCTTTGACATGGTTCGTCCTCCCTCATCCCCCATTCCTCTCATTCACTAACATGCCCTCTGTCTCGCAGGACGGCACGCTCACCGACTCCATCGCCGCCGTCGAGGCCGCCTGGGGCGCCGTCGCCGTTGATCTTGGCCTTGACCCCGAAACTGTCATCGCCGCGACGCACGGCAAGCGCGCCATTGACAACCTTGCGTTCTACCGCCCCGAGATCAAAGCGCACGAGATGGACGCGGCCGTCGAGGCCTTCGAGCAGTCTATCCTCGACTTCGCGGACTCCTTGAAGAAGCGTGCGGAGCGCCGCCGCAGCTCCGGCGAGTCGTCGGCGGGCTTCTCTGCGCGCGCCGGCTCGGACTCGGGCGAGTCGACGCCGTCTCTATCCAGCGCATCTGCCTCCTCGTGTAGCAGCTCGTTCTCCACGCCGTCCCTCCCTTCCTCTTCCTCCTCCAATGATTCCACCACCGGCGCACGGCGCCCTTCCTTCGCGACGCGCCTTTCCGATATGCTCGCATCCGCCCTCCCCGAAGACTCCCCCGTATTTGACGAGTCATCCGACGACAAGCACGGCGACGAGAAGCAGGCGGATGCCGACATCGAGGCTGCATGGGAGACCGAGGCCGACAGCGTCGACCGCTCGATTCGCATTCTGCCCGGGGTGAAGGACATGATCGAGTGCATACCCGACGGACGGTATGCCGTCGCTACCAGTGGTGCCAGGACTTACGGTTCGTTTCTCCTTATCCTTCTGTCAAAACTTACAGCGGACTGACACCTTTCCGCACAGCCTATGGCGCAATGACGCGTGTCGGCATCACCCCGCCGCCCGTGACCATCACCGCGGACGACAAGCGGCTGAAGGCGGGCAAGCCCGCGCCGGACCCCTTCCTCCTCGCTGCATCCTGCCTGGGATTCGACGCGAAGCGTTGCGTCGTCTTTGAGGACTCGCCATCGGGGATCCGCGCGGGTGTCGCGAGTGGTGCGATCGTCATCGCTGTGTGCACTAGCCACGAGCGCAGCAAGATCGAAGGGTGTGGTGCGCATTTCGTTGTGGAGGATATGCGGAAAGTGCGGTGTAGGACCGAGGGCGAGGGCGGAACAATGCAACTTGTATTTACTGTCGAGCACTGAGCCGGGCGCCTTCCTGCTGTTATTTTGTGTCTTGTTCCTGCTACGCACCGCGGATTGTTTTGTTTGATATCCTGTCTTCTCATCCTGTATACTGTGTCCTATCCTATCCTGTTTTTTCTCTCCAGGCTCAGTTCTTTTTCACATGTCTGCTTGCGTCTCCTCTCGATTCCTTTTCTTCACTCCGACTGTGCAAATCAACGTAAAATCCGTCAAATAAATGTTATTCATATTGTTGCTGTCCTTTCTTCTTTTCTTGTTTAAGGTGATGGAGCAAGAAATACATCTGCTCGTGCTCGAACGCAGATGAGTCGGCCGTGGATCATCCGGACCACAGTTTCGACTGTGCTGAACGCATCACCGTACAATTTATGGAAGCTGTTAGTTTTGCAACGAGCGGACGGTTTAGAAAGATTGAGGTCTCGGCGAGATTTCGGCAAAGTTGATGATTTCTATCCAAACCCGATAACTCCGAGATGACACTCAACATAGCGTTCCTTGGGTCAGACATGAAGTGTTGCTAACCACGACGCCTCGGAACGAAAACCTACACATTCTCAAATATGTCTTCCAGAAGTCAGACGTCGTTGGATGGAACGAACAAGGTGAGTTAATCCATGTCTCGAGCTGACATCCTATGGTTCAGATTACCCACACACACGACATTGCCGTTGCGCTCGAAGCGACATCTCTGCCAACGAACAGAAGACTAGACGATACATCTGCCTGCAAAAATTTGCAAGGCTTTCACCGATGAGTCGAGAGGAGCGCTGAATTCCGGTCATGTCGGATGTAAAATCCTCATACTCATCTGCTGAACAAAATTTCCAGTCAATGACTATTTCCGCCTGAGAAGAGTCAGGCGTCGTTTTTCGGTTGCGGGCAAACTCCCAAAAACAAGAACAATCTCGAAATTTTAGCGGTGGCTCAACAATACGCGTGCGACGAACATGGCATCGATACTATATAAAGAAGAGGAGAAAGGAAGAATGGACAAGACTCTGAGACTTGGACCCCAACTACTACGTTCTGCCCTTTGACTACCTCGTCGCCTGCCAAACACTTGCAGAGCATAGTTGTTTCGTGGTCGACATCCCCTCGGTCATTGGTCGCCAGCGTCGATTAGAAGACCTTGCATTACCGACGTGCTTGCGCGGGATTTCCACCACGCCTTCGACTGGTCTTCGGTCTGCCGCTTGTTTTCAATGTGCTGGCCCTCATTAAAGATTGGGCTTCCTCGGCGGCTTTTTTCGCGGCGGCTTCTTTCGCGGCGGCTTCCTTCTTCGAATTCTCGATCCGCGCACTGCGGCGGGAAGGGACTTCCTCAGGCATGCCGGGGAATCGGTGGCGTTGTTGCCTTCTACCATTACTTGCCGAGGTGCGCGCTAGCGCGCTGACTGTATTCATTGGTAGATGAGTCTTCTGCCTTTCTTCGTCGACAATGGGTTGCGTGATCATCTGCCCAACTTCCTCAGATATGTCCTCGAAGGAATCCCGACTGCGCTTTCTACTGTCGCTCGCGGGACCGCCGACTGTGCCCCGTTGCGCGCTGGTGGTGTCCATCGGCAGACAGGTTGCCTGTCTATCTTCATAGTCGACCTCGTTGGTGATCGTACTCCTGGGAGAACGGTTTGGAAACTGGACCATTTCTTTTGCGTCCTCAACGTCGTCGGGGGAGGAATCCCGCTGGCGCTTTTTACCCCTGGGGGTGCCTATATGTGTGCTGACAGGCTTTGCTGTCAGGCAAGTCTCCTCTTGATAATCCACGATCTGCTCATGAAGTTTACCCGAGAGTTTGAAACGCGAATAGGGATGTTCGATCATGGCCCCTGCTATGTCATCATCTCTATCCATGAATCTGAGACCCCAATAGCCGTGTTGGACGAGACGCCACTTCTCCCAGCCGATATCGCGAGCCGGGCGTTGCGAAAACTGAAGGCGGTAGCCATTTTCCCTGCATCCATCATTGTTTTCATTCGACTCGCGGGCCTCCTCCTGCTCGCGGATGAACGCATCAATTTCCTCTCTAGTCGGGGGACGCGCGTCGGGCGAGATCGTCCAGTCTCCCTGTGGCTGGAGTATTCTCCCGCCGTATGTCGGCACGCCTGTAAGCCGATGGATCCGTCGGTACGCGCCGAGGCCGAGCAACGCGCACGTTAAAACAGAGTCGAAATGATCCACCAAGTCGAGCCAACCAAGGGTGAAGAGACGGTCGACGGCCTCTGCGGTGAGTGCCTTGTGCGGGAAATCAAAGATGCCATTGCTGTCAAGCCAAAGTATGTAGTGGAACCGAAGGGCCATTTCGTACGCAGGGAAAACACTGATACGGCTGGCGTTGTCGATTGCAGACACCTGGACTTCTCATTAGCTCATCTCCGATGGGTGGACAAAGCACGTACCTCTATTCCTTCCGCCGATGTGGCGGACCCAACTTCTTCCATGCCTGCATCGTCCTCCTCCTCAAGTAATATCTTGTCTATCATAGCGTCGAGCTCCGACCATCTCTCATGCCGTGGATCTATCATACGCTGTACCTCGTCCTCGTCACTAGACGTCTCGCTGAATGGCTTGGACGTCGATCCGGATGCCGAGGATGCACCGGCTTCTATCAAGTTTTTGTCATTGACCTACACACGACTTAAGGTCAGCCTTCAGGTCAGTGAGGGACTGGATAGATGCACGCACCTCGTCTTCGGTCATTATCGTCTGAGTCTCGTCGGCAAAGGTCGACTGGATGTCAGTGCTTTGCGCGTCTGCGCAGCTGCCTCCGATGGAAGGCCGCCCCATAAAGCTCAGGCCTCCGAATCGGGGGAAAGCGTCAAAGGTGAAGTGGAATGGGGAAGGCGGAGCTTTGTTGTCGGCTGGGATCTCAGGTGCATCTGTAGTAGGTTCCGAGCGGTCCACGCCTTTGAGAAGACGACGAACTGTCTCTAACATGTTGCCTTTGTCGAAAGGTGAGCACGAGGAATGCAACTATAGAAAGGCACTCACAAGAATAGCTCAGTTTGTGGCTTGTGGCAAGTAGCAAGTGGACTGAGATGGACAATAGCAAGGGGACTCGCAAAGAGCTGGTCGTGGATGTGGTCGTGGATGTGGTTGGAATTCAGGTTAGGGACTGAGCCACACCTGATATTTATGCGCCACAGGCCTCGCGTATAGAAAGATGCACGTGAGCGCGTCGCGATGGTTCCCATTGTATTTTGCTTATGTCAGTTCTTCGTTCTTTGTTCTTAATCCCCCCATAATGGAAGGTTCTTAGGGGTGAATTTGTGGATTGTGCTGGAACCTTCGATGACTGTCCTAGGACTGAAAGTCTCGTGAAGTACGTGTGGAGCAAGACGAAATAAATAGAGCGATTATCAAGTTTTGATTCTTTGTCTTGGCGAGCCAAACCAGCAATGAGATACGAATGACTTAGGAATATGTAGAGCAGGGTTACAGGATCGACGAGTAATACAGGGGGAAGCAGTTTACAGTCTGAGGATCTACAGACGTCATTCTTCACAAGTCCGTGTAGTTGCGTCTCATGTCAACTTGTAGACTGGTACGAAATTTATCAGTCAAAATTCAAGATAATAAATAACAGTAGGGTTACGCACCAGTAGCTCCGCTACTCGGCTTTGTAGGGAAGATCGCTTCGGAGAGCTCTTCGCCTTTCAGGCCGTGGTACGGAGGATATGTAGTCCGCATCTTCTCGATGAACTCGGACACACGCGATTCTTCAACTAGGGAAACCGTGCATCCGCCCCAGCCAGCGCCTAATCCAAACACAGGCTGGTAAGCGAAAGGTCCTGAGGAGTGACGCGAGCTGCTTCTCACCGGTTTGCCGGCTCCCGTACGCGCCCGCCTCCTTCGCGAGGCGCGTGAGCTGGTCGACCTCGGGGCACGAGCACTCGTACACTGCCGTGCAGCTCTTCTGCGACTCGTCCAGCAGGCGCCCGAGCTCGCGCAGGGTGTCGTCGCTCGGCTCGCGCGCGCCGCGCAGGCAGACCTCGCGGAACTCGAGCACGCGCAGCGCCTCGAGGAAAACGTGCTTCGCGCGCTTGTACAGCTGGAACCGCGTCGCCTCGACTGGGAAAACGCAATGGAGCCGGGTGAAGCAGGGATAGAGAGGATCCACTCACTGTCGACCCACGATAGGTAGGTCTCCGTAAACTCCTCGGCGCTTAAACCCGATAACGCGATCATCTCTTCCAGCGTCAGCCCGATCTCCGTGCCATCGCTTCCATCGCTGTCGACAAGCTTGAGTACGTCCAGCTTCTCTACGATCTTCTCCAACCCCTCCTTCAACCCCTTTGGGTCGTTCGACCCTTTCGTCACGCCCAGCCATCGATCAAGCAGCTCCCTGAGCTGCAGCCTCTCCGTCTTCCCGATGGGACACCGAGCTGCCGGGCGAGCACGCGCGCGGCGGCGAGCGTCTCGACCACACGGAGGTTGTAGCGCGTGCGCGAGTGCACGACCTTGTCGGAGACGACGAGCGAGTTCGCGCAGACGATGACGGTGCGCGGCGACGTGATCGG